>OV656765.1:2500-5000 GCA_927399505.1 Luperina testacea
ACCTAACCTAACCTAACCTAACCTAACCTAACCTAACCTAACCTAACCTAACCTAACCTAACCTAACCTAACCTAACCTAACCTAACCTAACCTAACCTAACCTAACCTAACCTAACCTAACCTAACCTAACCTAACCTAACCTAACCTAACCTAACCTAACCTAACCTAACCTAACCTAACCTAACCTAACCTAACCTAACCTAACCTAACCTAACCTAACCTAACCTAACCTAACCTAACCTAACCTAACCTAACCTAACCTAACCTAACCTAACCTAACCTAACCTAACCTAACCTAACCTAACCTAACCTAACCTAACCTAACCTAACCTAACCTAACCTAACCTAACCTAACCTAACCTAACCTAACCTAACCTAACCTAACCTAACCTAACCTAACCTAACCTAACCTAACCTAACCTAACCTAACCTAACCTAACCTAACCTAACCTAACCTAACCTAACCTAACCTAACCTAACCTAACCTAACCTAACCTAACCTAACCTAACCTAACCTAACCTAACCTAACCTAACCTAACCTAACCTAACCTAACCTAACCTAACCTAACCTAACCTAACCTAACCTAACCTAACCTAACCTAACCTAACCTAACCTAACCTAACCTAACCTAACCTAACCTAACCTAACCTAACCTAACCTAACCTAACCTAACCTAACCTAACCTAACCTAACCTAACCTAACCTAACCTAACCTAACCTAACCTAACCTAACCTAACCTAACCTAACCTAACCTAACCTAACCTAACCTAACCTAACCTAACCTAACCTAACCTAACCTAACCTAACCTAACCTAACCTAACCTAACCTAACCTAACCTAACCTAACCTAACCTAACCTAACCTAACCTAACCTAACCTAACCTAACCTAACCTAACCTAACCTAACCTAACCTAACCTAACCGGATCATCTATGTAGCGGTCGTGGAGCCGGTTATCCTTTACGCAGCTAGTGTATGGGCCAGAGCGGCCGACAAGATCTATATCCAAAACCAGCTCAACACAGTTATGAGGGGCTTCGCCCAGAAAATTTGCAGGTCATACAGGACGGTGTCACTAAATTCGGCTTTAATATTGACAGGATTGCTGCCGCTTGACCTGAGAGTCAAGGAAGCAGCATCCCTCTACGAGGCGAAGAAAGGAAAGCCTCAGCCAATTCTTAGAGACCGATCTGTCGAGGAGAAAGCGAGTTTTTTGACGAGGCCTCATCCAGCTGATGAGGAGGATCTCGAATTCCAATGCTTGGAGAGTGACGCGGAGGTACAGCTGCGCATGAGGGAGGGTACAGTACAAATCTTTACAGATGGGAGCAAAATCGAGGGAAAAGTTGGTGCTGCCCTTTCCTGGTGGAATGGGACAAACGAAACTAAAAGTAGAAAATATAAGCTCGAGGAGTACTGTACCGTCTTTCAAGCTGAGCTGTATGCGGTATACAAAGCTATGGAGTTAATCGCTCAAAGCCCAAAAGAGGAGTTTAATATATTTAGCGACTCCAGGTCAACCCTGGAGCTTTTAAGAAATATCGACACCTGCAATACACTCGCTTTAGCGATAAGGAAGAACGTCAGGCAGTTAAAGGATTTGGGCAAAAACATTCAGCTCTATTGGGTTAAAGCCCACGTCGGGATACGGGGGAACGAAATGGCAGATGAACTGGCGAAAACAGCAGCACTAAAAAGTAAAAAGAGACCTGATTTTGACAAATGTCCTGTCTCATTTGTCAAGCGAACAATAAGAAGTGGTTCGATTGACAAATGGGAGAACAGATATCAAAAAGAGAGCCAAGCTGGTGTAACTAAAATATTCTTCCCCTCAGCCACGAATGCCTACACAATAAGCAGGAGCATTCAACTCACACACCTGCACACACAACTTTTCACAGGGCACGGGGGCTTCTCCCAATACCTACACCGATTTAAGAAAAAAGACTCACCTGCTTGTATTTGTGACCCAATCGCGGAAGAAACGATCCTGCACCTGATAGCTGAGTGTCCAATGTTTGAGCTTGCCAGATTCAACCTGGAAAACAGAATAAACATGAGAATAGATAAAGATAGCATTAGTACAATAATGATAAATATAGATAATAGAAATAAATTCCTAGATTTTTGCCTTAAAATAATTAGAATAGTTATAGATAGAAATAAAACCTAGACTAAGAAAATTAACACGGTAAATATAGTAATACATATTATACTTAGTGTTAATATATAAGATAAGTTAGACGTTTAGAAAACAAAAAGAAAAGAAAAGAAAAAAAGGCAGAAAAAAAAAAAAAAAAAAATAAATAAATAAAAAAAAAAAAAAAAAAAAAAAAAATTAAATGAAATAAATAAATAAGAATAGCATAAGTAAAAATATTGTTTAAAGCTCAAAGATCTGTAATCCAAACAGTTTAACATAAAATAGAATAAAACTTACCACCCTACAATTGGTGTACATAAAAGAATGCTAAATAAAAGAGAACAAGACAAAA